>JAWJVD010000126.1:0-5000 GCA_038048745.1 Coluber constrictor foxii | reverse complement strand
GAGATCTCTACCTATCTACAGAAATGCACAATTAGTTGACCTTGACTATAAACCTGGCTCCTGCTTAGGATTTTTATTATAAAATGCTCGGGGAAACTTAATCTGTGCAATATTCGGGCATGAATTAAAATAATCTCCATCTCTCAAATGTACGCAAGGGTTTTTCTATTTCTAAATTTTCTATTTCCCAGGTGTTTTGACATTGTTCTTATCTTCTTCTTCTTTTTTTAAATGAATGGGGTTTTAAAATAATATTTTAAGTATGCATTTTTTTATTTGATTTTTTAAAAACAATTCAAATTAATGTCAGGTGGAACAATATTAACTGTTGCGGTAGTGCAGATTGGGAGACAAGAACACCATGCATGCAAATCCAGGGACAAATGCGGAATTTATGGATAAAAGATGGGCGAAAAAGAGAATGTTTGTAGGTAGAAAATGAACTTCAGAGGTTTTGGAATAACAAAACCTCTTTTTGTCGTGTATCTTTCGCATTCTGGCTTCACAGCGCTTGAGTATGTATATAGGAAGAGTTCCCCTTTTCCCCTTTTGTTTTCTCTACCAAAACACTGACACAGAAACCTATATTTAAGAAAGATGAATTTGCAGTGCAAGAAGTGGCATTTTGTTCCTGTAAATTTCCATACATATTGATGGAGGTGCTATCGATCAATTTTTTTCCCTCCACTCCTGGCTGAATGGAGTAGGTTAGAGGCTAAATTCTATTGCACAAACTTGGAGCATATGGCAAAAAGAAAGAAACTTCTACTTTGGTCTAGCACGGGAGCCAAGGAGGGAGAGAGGAAAGAAGGAGAGAAAGAAAGAAGGAAGAAAAGAAAGAAGAAAGAAAGAAAGAAAGAAAGAAAGAAAGAAGAAAGAAAGAAAGAAAGAAAGAAAAGAAAGAAAGAAAGAAAGAAAGAAAGAGGGAGGGAGGGAGGGAGGGAGAGAGGGAGGGAGGAGGGAAGGAGGGAGGGAGGACAGAAGGAAGGAAGGAAGGAAGGAAGGAAGGAAGGAAGGAGGAAAGAAAGAAAGAAAGAAAAGAAAGAAAGAAGAAAGAAAGAAAGAAAGAAAGAAAGAAAGAAAGAGAAAGAAAGAGGGAGGGAGGGAGGGAGAGGAGGGAGGGAGGAGGGGAAGGAGGGAGGGAGGACAGAAGGAAGGAAGGGAAGGAAGGAAGGAAGGAAAGAAAGAAAGAAAGAAAGAAAGAAAGAAAGAAAGAAAGAAAGAGAAGAAGAGGAAGAGGAGGGAGGGAGGGAGGGAGGAATAATAAGGAAGAGGAAGCAAAGTGAGTGAAGTGCAGTGAAGCGAAGTGAAGCAAGGAAGGAAGGAATGGAAGGAAGGAAGGAAGGAAGGAAGGAAGGAAGGAAGGGAAGGAAGGAAGGAAGGAAGGACAAGGTGTGAGTGGGCAGGCAGGAGTTCCTTCTCCTTTCTTCCTCCCATCCCCTTCCTCCATCCTAATTCTCCTTCCTTCCTTCCTTCCTTCCTTCCTTCCTTCCTTCCTTCCTTCCTTCCTTCCTTCCTTCCTTCCTTCCTTCCTTCCTTCCTTCCTTCCCCTCCCCTCCCCTCCCCTCCCCTCCCCTTCCCTTCCCTTCCCTTCCCTTCCCTTCCCTTCCCTTCCTCTCCCCTTCCATTTTCCCTCCCCTTCCTTATTGGTGAGAGGGGCAGCATATAAATTTAGTAAAAAATATTTGCAATAACTTGAAACAGAGGAAATACAGATAAGATCGTAATCAGCAATAGCAACAGCACATTTGTGTGTGTGTGTGTGTGTGTGTGTGTGTGTGTGTGTGTGTGTGGTACGGTTTTCTGCTGACTCACAAATGCGCAAAAACCCCTTGAACTCAACAACAGGGAAAGGCCCTCTTAAAAATGGACCCCATTCCAAATCGAGACGTACTTTCTGTGTGAATTTTATTCTATGCTACATTTTCCCCACTCTCCATTATCCTTTTATCGGTCTGGTCCTTCTGTCCTTTTTTCATATTTTTCTCCCCAAATGGCCCATTCACTAGTTCAACTCCGGGGGAGCCGAGATTAAGTTTGGGTGTCCTTCTTTTTTCATGCCACGAGAGCTGGGCCAGATGTTCTTTGATCTTCCAAGGTTGGCTTGGCGTCCCTCTCTGAGCACTCATTTCCTGTAGGGCTCAGCTAGAAGGCCAGATGTGTTTTTCAGCCTAATCAGAAATAATATTTCCGTGCCGTCGCAGACAGTATTTCGGAGCAATATTTCTAGGTGCCAGAGCTGACATAATGGGAAGAACAAATTGGATTTATGGTCACCAACAGAGACATAAAAACAGGAAGGCTGCAAAACAGAACATGGGAAAGTTGTATTTGAACTCACTTATTCTAAATTCTTCTTCATTTCTCCACATGCCTTAGCCCTCCAACTTTTTAGCTAGGTGCCATGATGGCGAACTTATGGCTTGCATGCCACAGCTGGTATGCAGAGACTTCTCTGTGGGCATATGAGCTGTCACACAGCTCAGCTCCACTGTGCATGCGTGCATGTGCCTCCCGCCAGCCAGCTGATTTTTGGGATGCTATGGAGGCAGGGTGCATGTGGTGAGACCTGCATGGATGTGCAGGGGGGTCATGACACATGCGTGGGGGCGTGGGGGTCACATCAGGGGTGAAATGCTCCCGGTTCGGACCGGACCACATGGTTCATTCCAATTGGGTAAGAACTTAGTGTTCTTCGATGAGTTTATGCATATTCTGCATATTTTGCTAATAAACGTCAAATATTCATGTATAGGAATTTACTGACCTGTGCAAATGAGGCCACTTGGTTCCCCCATACGTAAATTTAATTGGCCTAAGAACACGTGATTGAACTTCTGAGAATTCCATTATGCAAATCCCTGTCAGGCACAAGCAACCAGAACAGCTCCGAGAATGGGTCCAATAGGTTTCTTTTAATTGCTTGATCACTTATATTACAAGAATTTCCCCAGACTGTCTGACTCCCCTTGGGAAACGGGAGATAAGAGCAGTGGTGGCACAGTGGTTAGAATGTAGTATTACGGGCTAATTCTGCCTGACTGCCAGCAGTCGATCCTGACCTGCTCGAGGTCGACTCATCCTGCCATCCTTCCGAGGTGGATAAAATGAGCACCCAAAATGTTGGGGGCAGTAGGCTGACTCTGTAAACTGCTTAGAGAGAACTATTAAACACTGTGAAGTGATATATAAGTCTAAGTGCTATTGCTATTTCTATTTTTATAGATGACAATATCCAAACATGTGTCAATTGCTCACTTGGACATGTTTTCCACAGAGACCTATGAACTTTCGTTCTTCTGCATGCAAAATCTTATCACGAATGCTCCTCTAAGTCGTGGCTCCTCATTTGAAAAGAAGGAGGTGTGTTATCAAGTCAATTCTGATTGATCTGCTCTATGAGCCATACTAGGGTAAATGCTAAAGACAATTCAGAAGAGTGTCATAGAATGGAGGCCTTTGAACTCTGGTGCTGGAGAAGACTCCTGCGAGTCCCTTGGATTGCAAGGTGATCCAACCAGTCAGTCCTAGAGGAGATCAACCCTGACTGCTCTTCAGAAGGCCAGATCCTGAAGAGGAAACTCAAATACTTTGGCCACCTAATGAGAAGGAAGGACTCACTGGAGAAGAGCCTAATGCTGGGAAAGATTGAGGGCAAAAGAAGAAGGGGACGGCAGAGAACGAGGTGGCTGGATGGAGTAAACTGAAGAAGCTTAATGGACTCTGGAGGATGGTAGAGGACAGGAAGGTCTGGAGGAAGGTTGTGATGGGTTGGACACGACTTCGTAGCTAACAACAACAGAATGTGTTGGTCTATCAAGGGTGGGGCAGTGACTTAATGAAATGTAATGATTGCCCATTCCATAATTCTTTCTTGTTGTGTTCAGTCTCTACATTGTGTCTGTCTATAGGCTATTTCTTCTATGCCCTAATTCTTATCTTCTTTTTTTGTTTCGGTTCTTCTTTCGAGCCATTTATACCATTTGGGCCATACTGTATAGTATTCACTATCCTCCTTATCTCGGAGTTCTAGAGTTAATTTATCCATACTTTAATTTATCCATACAACCTTCATACTTTTGTATATTTTTTATACAAAGTCATCTTATTGCCCCCACAAACTGGGTCCCTCAATTTACCTACCTTAGAAAGGATGGAAGGCTGAGTCAACCTTGAGCCTGGAGAGATTCGAACTTTACAGTAATTGCAGACAGCTGGAGTTAAATTACAGTGCATTAGTCTGCTGAGCTATTCCAGGCTCCTTTTAAAAAGTTAAAAAAAAAAGTCTCTGATGATCACAGCTGTGGCGTGTGATCATCAGATCCTTTTAAAACCTTTTAAAGTATTTTTTACTACCTATTCGCTCCGAATAGGTAGTAAAAAAATGCATTTTAAAAGTTAAAAAAGGCTCCAACCATCCATGCGCCACAGCTGATCACAACCCCTCCCTGCACACTATTCTATTTACCTTCTTTCCCATTCCTTGTTTTCATGGTGCACTGTGCATGTGTGCGTGCATGCATGCATGTAGCATTTGGTGCATGGTGTGCTCTGCCCATGCGTGCATGCAGCGTGCACTAGCCAGCAAATTGGTAATAAACCGGTTCAGTTTTCACCACTGGGCCAAAGTATCTGTCCTTTGTCCATTATCAAAGAAGAACAGGGTGTCTATCATTCCAACTTGGTCAATTAGAAAAGAAAGACTCCTAGTCCATAATTAGCCAAAAGTATACTTTTACTAAAACCAAAGTGGTTACAGAAGAGGGCAAAGCCGGATCTGAGATTTTCATGCACAAGCATGCGGTTAACTTTCCCTTTTTCTCAGCCAACTCTCTGATTATCAGTCAATGTCCAATTAGGTTGTTAACAAATTGTCCTTGTTTTCTCATGCTTGCTAGTTCCACATTCTTTTAGTGTGACTTTCAGGTGGCTGGTGCTTCCAAGGGATGGTATGTCTTGGTTTCAATTCCTCCTCGCTTCCCTCCCTGAATCCTTCCCCT